>CM041296.1:38868111-38886649 GCA_023052935.1 Piezodorus guildinii | reverse complement strand
GCTAGGCTTAGAATAGGACATACCAATCTAACCCATCCCTACCTCATCAACAAACAGCCATCCTGAAAAATGTCGACAATGCAATAATATTCTCACAGTCAGACACATTTTCTAAGATTGCCCTTTCTATATTATATAGAGTCGAAACTACATTAGGACTTACTCTAGAAATTTTAAGTAGTCTTGGTGATGATCTAACCTAAATATGGAAAGTATTAATTTATTAATACAAATAACCTATAAAATAAAATTTAGTGCTTATCGTAATTAGTAATATATATCAGTATTAAGTATTATTAATAATATTCAGCATTTTATTTTTTCATTTCATTAGTTAATATTTATGTATTTTTCGTTCAGTTAATTGAATTTTATTTTATGTAATTTTTTCTAATTTATCCCACTACTTTATTTTTATTAATAACTTTTCTTTTCTAATATAACCCTAGAGTATTACAAAATTAAAGAAGCACAGGCGTTTATAACCTTGAGGTTTTACGTCTTAAAGCCCAAACAAAGATCGTAATACTTTCCCTTACTATATATTTCATATGCAAGTAAGTGGGGGGAAAGGGTGGTTGAATGGTGGGTGAATTGGATTGCAACCAAAGATGAAATTATTACAGTTCGCGTCGTCCCTTATATCGTCATTTATTCATAAGGCGGCGGAGGAGTGAAGAAAAAACAGAAGATAAAATATACTTATATATGAAGTAAGTGAAAGTAAAAATTGAAATGCGGCCTTTGAAGTACAATTTTATTCTAATATATCCAGACTTTATCTAATTACGTATTAATTCCGATAAAGGCAATATATCTTAAATAAATCTACACCGTTTCAAGAACAAGATTACATAAATACTGTTGCCAGGTTTAAGTAACTAACAACAGATTGATTTCATAAAACCTGTTTAAATAAACTGCATGAGTCTATTAAAAATTATTTATTAGTTTCAAGTAGTTAAATGCTTTTTTCTTTTGTTGATTTACTTTCGTAATTGTTTTATATTGCTTTTTACATTATTTTGTACTTCAGTGTTAAAAATTCAATAACTATTTTATTTAGTTAATTAATTAAAGCATTAATTAAAGCGCGATAAAAATTTAAAAAATTGAAATCTCGCTTATATATACACTTGTAACTACGTTATTTTCGAATATAGAGAAAAAATTCATTATTGTTTTTTAACCAAAAAATCGCGAATAATATATAAAGAGAAAAGAAAAGAAAAATTTAAATCTTTCACATAAATACCCCTTTTAACTGAAGTGCTACCCAGTGGTAGGTATTTTCTTCACATGCCAGTATCACGCCCACTTGATCTATTAACACATTTACTTAAGTATTTTATTGTAATACAGTTGTAAATTTCTTAAAAATGAAAAATACGCTTATAACACAGTTATTTTTGAAGATAGAGAAAAGTGTGTATAGTGTTATAGAATCAGTAAAGAGCGTATAAAAAAAAAAAAACTTTCATATGTATATTCAAGTAACAAATTATAATAGATATAATTACACCAAAAATCGAAAATATTTTCGTGATCATGACAACGCGATGAACAAAGTGCAAAAAAAAAAAAAATTAAAATAAAAAAAAATCATCTTATATTGTCAAGCCACAACTTATTAGAGATGTGATTCCCTGATAACTCGGTAATTATTGATGATAAAGAAAAAATGTAAGGTTTTCTGAAACCAGTTTTCAGTATTTTCTTTTAGTCACATTTGATAAAGAATTAAATTTCGGACCAAATGAAAAAATAATCATTGAAATTGGTTAACAACTATCTTAGATATTGCGTTTTGAAATCAGTAGTAGTGTTATGATATGATGCTTTGATCTAGTTCTTTTCATATTACCTGATAGCCTATCAACAGCCTTATAAACAGCTATATCCTAATATTGTTATTTGGAAATAATGAACCATTGTGTAATAATTTGCAGCGTTTTATCATATTAGCATTTATGTAGTGTATAGCATTAAGGTATGGATCATGTTGTAATCAGATAAACGGTCCTTATATTGGGTTAACATGTAACGAAAATAATTAAAAATTATAATGTGAAGGTAAAAAACGATACAAATATCTTGTAAGTTAAGAAATTCCTCCAACTATGAATATTTGTAGTAACGTCTTTGTTCATCTTTTAGGTGAAGCATGTTGAATGAACAAAAAAATTTTAAAAAACAAACCCCCGCGGTTCATCTTCTGCATCGCAAGGAAATGGTTTCCATGAATTCCGTCCCGGAAGTAATGTTGACTGGTGGGCCATTTCTATGACCTAATGCCCGGGTATTTCTTGCCGGGCCTTGTGAGGAAATTTCTTTATGATTTCTCAGTTTCGATTCGGTTTTACCCGTCCCTCAACTGAATGCTTTTGAGACCAAGCTTACTACTGACGAAGCTTTCGAACCCTACGTAAAGATCTCACTGACACTAATTTACATTTATTATTTTTAATTACTAGCTGACCCTACAGACGATATCCCGTTTTAAGTATGAATATCACAATCCGACGTTGGCGATATGGAACCTACTAGATCAGTGAACTATATACAGGATGTATAGTCGACTGTAGAAACTATTATAGGTGGAAATAATCGGGAATCAGTTTTTTTTTTAATATTTTAATTTTGCCAACGTTTCGGCTCAAGCTTGTGAGCATCCTCAGGGCTAGAAACATCAGAACAAAATAGATACATATTAATGTGATAATGAAAAGGTGTTTGAATCTAGTTACTATGATAATATTTTAAATAAAACAGAAAATATACCAACATACTTTCAACATCAACATATTTATTGGTATTTACAACTGTATAATTATATACAACAAGTAAATGTAATGGATATAGTAATCTAACATGAAATACATGAAGAGATGCCACCCATCGGCAGCACTCGGGGCCATCTTCTTTTCAGACGCCTCGGAGGATTATCAGGAATCGGAGAGGATGATAGGATAGAAACTAGTGGATTAGAGTGGAAATGGAGTTTTTCATGGAATGATTGATATCTGGTTCGGGCTAATTCAGTAACATATGGGATATTAAGGTCTTTATGGATGAGCTTATTCGTGACAAAGTAAGGAGCGTTAAGGATTTTACGAAGGATTTTGGATTGTAAGGATTGGATACGAGAAGAATTTGATGGTTTGGTAGAGCCCCATAGCTCTACTCCGTAAGTCCATATCACCAACATAATTAAATATTTTACAGCAACCCCCCTCCATACCACCTATGTTTTCGGTTTTCCTCAGTTTATGCTTTGACATGGCTCAGTTATGGTACGTTTACATATAATTTTTTACTTCTATATTAAAGTCTAAAGTTTTGTTTTTATGCTTATCATCATCATATTGTTTATTATATTATCAGTATTTGTATCTACAATATAATATTTAAGTTTGTTGGTATATTTTCTGTTTTATTTAAAATGTTATCATAGTCACTAGATTCAAACAAATTTTCATTATCACATTAATATGTATCTCTTTTGTTCTGATGTTTGTAGCCCTGTTGATGGCTCACAAGCTTGAGCCGAAACGTCGGCAAAATTAAAATATTTAAAAAAAGACTGACTCCAGATTGTTTCCACCTATATTAGATAAGTGGTTCTAAAAAAAAAAAATCGTGGATCACAAGATCATATCAATGACAAGGACTCCCTAAATACTAAATATTAGGTATATATTTTGTTTTTAGAGGGCTACAGCGTATCACGTACATTGCCTGCGAGATATCTCTACCGAAACTCTATTTTCTAGACATGGCCTTGTTAGAGAAATAGAAATTAAGAAGACAATCCTGCCCTCCAGTTCTCTTTAACTCCGTTCCGCTTCCTTTCTCCGACACAGTCCGGTATCTTGACTTCCTTCTGGACAAAAGACTAACTTGGAACCCGCATACTAGACTTAAACGACAAGAACTTAATCGACGATTTGGACAATTATACAGACTACTGAACAGAAATTCTAAATTATCTATCGAGAACAAACTGCTAATATACAAGACAGTACTGAAACCTATCTGGACCTACGGACTTGAACTGTGGGGGACAGCCAAATTTTCTAACATCAAACGCATTCAATCCTTCCAATCAAAAGTCCTCCGAACAATAGTTAATGCCCCTTATTATATATCCAACCATACCTTACACCACGACCTAAATATTCCATTTATTTTAGACCTTATACCATTAAAATTCTCTAAATTTCATCAGAACCTTATCCATCACCCTAATCCCCTAGCTCAATCCTTATCCAGCTCCACACAGCCTTACCATCCTCCTAGAAGGTTGAAACGGCAGTGGCCTCGAGACCTCTTGTAAAATGTATATTGGAGTTCTAGCATTGGCTAGATTCTCCACTCACGTGCTGTATGCTTGTGAATTGTATATAGGTATGAGTGGCTTTTGTATATATTTTATTGATTTTGTTTTGTATATATGTATATTGTATTATTATTATATAAATTTATTGTTTTGTATATATCGTGTGAATGTTGTACTTCATCACTATTAAAAATGTCCTAAATTGGACAGATTGTAATATTGCTCAATAAAGAATTGTTTCTAAAAAAAAAAAAAAAAAAAAGAAATTAAGAAAAAAATAACCTACGGGATTTTTACTTCAGTCAGCGTAATAATGAATAACTAAACTTTAATGATTAACCTGGTAGATGGTCCTTCGTTATCCAGCCCTTCAGAGGAACGGTAAAATGGTGGTCCGGAGCATGTGCTAAGTCAGGTATTTCGTTAAAGATACCCAGACTAATTAAACTTGGATAGGCAAAAGGTATTACGTCCACTTTAGCATAGCCTCAGATGCCCAAATATTACGTTAAATGAATAAAAATAACCTAAATTTATAACTTATACAAGAATGTTTTTATTCAAATGAAATCAAATACTGTTCACTATCTTCTGCGATACATCGTACGTCTTCTGTTAATGTTCTTTAAGCTCATTAATTTCGAAATGTTAGAAAAGGACCAATTTTAAGTTTGTGGTTGTAAACAGTAGCAATAAACTCAAGCAATTGAACGTGCAATTTTTATTAAAAGTCAAGGCTTCACAAATATTTTAGGCAATTTAAAATTATTCCTCAATGATATCTCGTGGACCCCAGAGGTTGGAAGATATATTTGATCCTGAATCTACAAAAATAAAGTGATAATGAATTGGTGAAATAGGTATTGCGTTTTGAACTTAGCAGAGGTGACAGGCCATTTTCCTTGAATATAACTTGATAGTGTTGCTGCTTTGATTAATTTATCACTATATATATATATATATATATTATATTATTATATAATGAATTGTTAATAGTATTGCGTTTTGAACTTAGCAGAGGTGACAGCATTTTTGATATAACTTGATACTTTGCTAGCTTGAATTAATATCACTATATATATTATATATATATATATATATATATATATATATATATATATCATTATCACTAGAAGTTTAATATCACTAGATATATATATTATATATAAAGTTAATTGCCTAAACAGATACATAAATTGCAATACCCAGACATAATCAACCGTAACTATATAATAATAATAACCAAGAATTTTTTACTCACTTTAATAATTGAGACGTTGATTTCCAAAAGGTACTAAAGGACATTTTTTACGAAATTGATTTTTTTACATATTTGTATTCTCATCATTTAGTTTTATCTAAATATTCTATTTTATGTTATTTAATGAATTCTCAAGTCCTTAAAAAACGCGATTTAGAAATGCGGTCATTTTCTAAAAGTACTAATTACGCATTTATTTTCGTTCCAAATCATTCTAAAAAAAACATTTCATAACTCTAATATGATGTTACTATTATAGTAAAAAAATAATTCTAAATTTTAAGGCAAAAAGACCCAAATTAGCTAGTTTAATAATATAGTAATGAGAGATTTTCGCGCTTCCTGTAAAATTTCCTAGAATGGATATAGTACCTTTTGGAAATCAACGTCTCAATTCTTGAGCCAACTACCGGGTTTGAATCCGCGATCTTGCGCAAAGAAGTTTTTATCTAGGCTCTTCACTGCAGGTAACACCTTGGTATTTTTTGGAAAACGAGCTAATGAAAAAATAACTGAGCTGTGTTAAAAATCAACCCCAAACCATCTGTTGGCTATTTTAAAATGAAATAAAAAAATACTGAATATTAAATAGTTGACCTAGGGTACTAATGATCAGTTTCCGCTAATCTCCCTTTTAGGGGGTCCTTCAGGGATCACCTGTGGTGTAATGGCTAGATTAAAAACCTCCTATGGCAAAGGTTGTGGATACGAAATCCAGCAGATGTTTCCTACGATTTTTTAAATGGAGTTAAAAATCCTTGGCTATTCCATCTCTTGCTACAGGTGAGCACCCAGGCTTGATGGAATCTGCTCTTCCTCGTTCCAGCGGCCTGAATCACAACTACCTCCTTCTACAAAACACTTCATCTAATATTAAGATTTTTATTATATTATATTAAAAGGATCAACATTTAAAGCAAGGAGCATTGGACGGTTTTTTATTTTTTATCACAGACACCATTTTGTGAGTCCTGGTTATATCTACTCACAAGGAGAGGATCCGAAATGTGTCACACCTATTTTGATGGAATTTATTTTAGACGAAACTAGACATTAAAATATTAGAGGCCAACGCTTACCAGGAGTTATGTAAAAAAAAAAAATAAAAAAAAAAAATTCAGGCAGTCATAGGGACTGCCGATAGAAGTGAACACTTTTTTTGAAATTCTCGATTTGAACTGGAATTTTGTTGGAAAGAAGAATACGTTTGAAAAAGTAGATTGTGTTGATAATACATGTTTTGTTATTATTGTTTCATTTTATTCGCCTTGTAGAGATGTATCATCTTGAATTATGACATCGTAATCTGAATGTGACTCTAGACTAGATGAGTTGGTGGTACACATATTTCATTCCCCTTTACTTACGACCCTTAATTTTCTCTTCGTCTTGAATTTCGGCATTATAATTTGAATTATTATCTGTTTTAGAAGATGGATTTTTTTGTCTTATGAGACGCTTAATTGTCTCTTTCTCCTCAACCGTTATTGTTAATTTGTTTGTTGATGTAGAAATTCATTGATTAGGCTTTGTATAATTTTTCTTCTTATCCCTATATCGCTTACACCTAATTTTGTTTTATTTATTTTCCTGCTTTGAATCGAAATTCGTAAATACAACAGTATTTTTGACTCAGAAGAGGAGATCATCTCCCTTTATTTCTTATACTTAATATAATAAGTTCAATTATTAAAGGTAAACATCCAAATATTTACCTCCAAGACTGAGTTCTATTAGTTCAAAAGTAATCATTATTTGAGAAATATTTTGGAATGTATGTGCATGTGGTGTAACACTGGTATATGTGCAACAAAGAGATAAGCTCAGTTTCTCTCCCAAGTAAACAAAATATATATGTCTTAATTAGTAACGAAATATACATTGTGCTTGATTGAAATCTATTTTATTAAAATTATTTTAATTTAATTGCTGTTTAATTAAGTTTTCCTTTATTTAACTTTCGATGGTAATAAGTAGCGACAACAAAGAGTTGAAGAGAGGTTAGGATTTTTATTTTTATTTTTTTGCTTCATAAAGCGTATTTGAATTTATCCTAAAAAATGTTACTTTTTTCATACACGCCTTACGTCATGATGTAAATTTGTGCCAAATTTCAGACTTCTGCGTTCTACGAGTGAGGCAGGATAAATATTTAAAATTGTTTTTAAGAACCTCAAGGGGTTACTCCCTCGCGACGTTTTTTATTAAATTTTATCGAAATCTATCATCCGATTTCATCTGACGAACATTTCACGTTTTTGTGAAATGTAATCATTACCAAATAAGTACACATTTAATTTCAATCTAAATCATACTAAGTAGTTTTCTTCCACGAGGTAAAAATTATGTTATTTATTTAGTAAAAATTAAAATAAATAATAAATTTATTTTTTATAATAAATAATAAAATAATAATCTAAATTTTAATGCGAAAAGAATAAAATAAGTTGGTTTAATAACAAATGAACAAGAAGTTTTTTAACATCTGAAAATTTTCCCAAAACGGATAAAGTACCTTTTGGAGATTAATATGGTTTTGTTTAATGCTTGTGAATTCTTATTGGAATCCTATAGGAAGTGTAGCCTTTTTATTAAAAAATAAAATAAACATAGGATGAAGAATCGCGAAGTTAGGATTATACATACAAAATAAAGTGTGACTGATACTGACAGGCGTTAGAAGGGAGAAAGAGGCCAAAGAAAAAGAAAAAAAATGTATTTTATTTATTGAAATTTAGAACTGTATTTCTTAATACAGCAAGTAATAAAGAGAAACTGCCAATTGGCAGTACCCTAGTACCCAGGTTGAGTCTACGTGCAAATATGCATAAAATTTAAGAGAAAAAAAATCCCCTTATAATCCCTCGATTATCGTTCAAAGATTCACTTCGAATGATCATTCGTTTCTCCGAACCGATTAATTCGAATGATTGAAATAATCGAATGATCAGATAATCGTAATTCGATTATGCCCACCCCTAGTCTCGAGGCCATCTTATTTTTATACGTATCGAAGGATTATGACGAACCGAATAGGACGCTAGGAAAGAAACTAGTGGGTTGGATTGGGAATAATGTCATGAAGGGAGAGATAACTGGTACGGACCAAATCAGCAACATATGGAACATTAAGATCATTATGGATGACTTTATCCGTGGCATGTTCTCTACTACATAGTATGTAGTACATACGCGATTCTACAATGAGTTTAAGTGGCTTTTCCGTTTTAAGTACTTTCTGGCACCCTTTCTTTTCCAAGTTCTTCGATCTAAACGTCCATCGTGCATCTCGGTAATATTTCCATTTAAATCCTCCGTCCACTCCGGCAACACCCGTTCGCGGCCTTCAGATCTGTATATAACGCCTCATCGAACCACAGCTTTCGGCAAATCTATTTCTTAACCTATCCTCGTCCGTATAGAATTCTATTCCTTCTTATATCCTTCCTTCCAATATTCTTCCGCCTTTTATATTCCGTTTGTTCATACAATTCCTGTCAATCCAAATTTCAAATAACTCCAACTGATTTGAGAAATGAATATTTATATTTTATTTTGCATCTTATTTAAAGATTCATGTATATTATTTCACATATTGTCATAAGTATTGTAAATTTATTTTAATTATCACTGGCTATATGATCATTTTTTGGCTAGCAATGTATATATGAACATTTTTTTTGTTATTCTTGTATAGTTTGTTTTTCTAAATTATTATTAGAAGCCACCAGTTAATTTATTACTATTATTCGTTTGTGTTTTTACTCTAAGACAAAGAAGTTCTACAATAATTTAATTTGTCTGTAATATTATTCCTAAAGGATTTGTCCCAGAATATATAAAGAATTTATTATTATTACTATGTAGATGAAAATAAAAATAAAAAATTAGAATCTAAAATAAGGTATCAGGATAAAAAGTGTGATCAGAGACTGTTTTTAAATCAAGGAATGCAAGAATATAATTTCAAAGTTAAATGTAAATAAACAGTTTTTGAAACATAAAACTTTTATTTTCGAACTTGGTCCCCCATTTAAAACCCTGATACGCCCTTGCTTAATGATAACCTCATTACAGCATTTTTTTTTAAACAGTTAATAAATAATGTGTGAAGATTTCGTCTACTTAGTTAAAATAATTAGTTTTTTTTATTATTCATCATTGTTACTGAAGTCCCTGAAACCGATTCTATTACCCCCGCAAGGAGACCGGAAATGTTACCCCAATCTCGAAGCCACGGCCTCCGATAACGGCCTTAATGTCAGTGGCTATTAATCAATTAATAAATAGCAGGGACAGTTGGCAGTACTGTTGGGGGCCTACCGGGGAATTCCCCAACTCTAACAATTGTTCCATTGTCCTCGCAGCATTTCCTAGCACGGCCTATTTCAGCGTTACCTAACTACCTTCCAGCGGGGCCGATGCGGGCCTATTCCATCAAAATGGCCTCCTTTGTAAATAGCTATGTTCAAAGATAATTAAATAGGTCAACTGTATCATAATTGAAGTTACCTTCTCCATAAAATGTAACTATATATTTTTTTTTACTTTACTTACTTATAGTGGGTCAAAAAAGTATTGGCACACCCTGTTTCTTCCATTTAATTCTTAAAGTATGTAACTTATTATTGAGTTATAAATTTTATTTCTTTATAGACATTAAAAACCATTGATATAGCAAAAAAAAAATTAAATAATTAAGGTAGAAATGAGTGAGGAAAATAAATTGTAAAAATATAAGTAAAAAAAGTATTGGCACAGCCATTTATTAATAAAAAAAATGTCCTATTTAACTAAATAAAAGTCATTAATATGTTTTTATCATTCCTTTAGCATAAATCATAGCTTGTAAACACATTTTTTGAAGAAATTTTGTGTTTTGTTACCTTCAAATCCACAATATTCCATAAATGTTCAATGGGATCCAGAGGCTGAGGGGATGTTTTCAATTGTCTCCGTACATTGTACAATAACCATTCCTTCGTTTGGACCGTTAAAATATAAACGAGTCTTAATTTTTCAATGCTGGAAAGCAGATTATGTCGCAAAACGTCAAAATAACTTTCAGCATTCATTATACTTTCAAAGAAGCATACCTGACATACACCATTCGATGCCATGCAGCTCCAAACCATTACATATATTGCCGCCTTCGTGTTTTACTGTAGGTCTAACGTCCCTTGGTTGAAACTCTGGATTCGGTTTTCTCCAAAAAATACTTCCGTCAATCTGAACCAAAAATGTTGAATTTGCTCTCATCAGAAAAAAAAAAAAAAGTTTTTCCAATAGTACATTGGTTTATTAATATATAGTTTTGCAAATTCAAGCCTTTTACAGCCGGAAATGTAATAGTTTGTGGCTTCAAGACATCGAATGGTGTTGGTTATGCTTTTTGCTTTCACTTACTATATATAGTAAGGGAAGTATTGCGATCGTGAAAATTTTCGAATTCCAGTTTTCAACGGAAATACACGTTTTAGGGTCCTTTGAGTCCAAATAACCAAGTCCCGCAAAAAGGTCTGTGTGTGTGTGTGTGCTTGTGTGTGTGGTAACTCCCGGGCGGAAACGGTAAGTCCTATGAAACTGAAATTTCATATTTAAGATAACTATACGCCCGAGACGTGACAAAACTTTTTTCATCAAAATGAGCTTACCAGAAGAGGCACTTTATACCATGCATTTTGCACCTTTTTTCGATTTTCTCGAAAACGGTTCCGACGATTTTGATTAAACTCGCTATATCGATGTAAAATTTAATGGGCTTTAACATCATGTAGGTTTTATTTGGATAAAAATGGTCTGACAGGGCTTAAATGCCGATATTTTAAAGTACCTTTAATTTTGTAGATTCAATAATAATAACTAGATTATCTTGTTAATGCTGATGAAAAACAGGTAAATATATAAATTGAATAAATTCGATACCCAACTAAAGGAGAAAACAGAAAAATATTTTTTTAATGCAATTTTTCGTTTTTGAACATAAGAGCAGTAATATACATGTATGATATACCGTTGGAAAGCTAAAGATTTTAGAAAAAATATCATCTCATACACAAGCTTTTAGAAGTTAATAGAGAGTGATGAGAAGAAGATAAAACTAACTGATTATATTAGATAATAATATAATAGATTTTTTAATAAAACACATGTTTCTATATAAATTCAATTTGATTAATTCCCTTAATAGTTTCACATATTTTTATCTCTAACTGTATTTGAAAATTCTTTAATCGATTTTCAAAACTGAGGTAAGTGAAAGTCGTGTGTTGCCCGCACCAGATTTTTTGAAAGTATAATGAATGCTGAAAGGTATGAAGACATTTTGCGATATAATCTGCTTTCCAGAGCTGAAAAATTAAAACTGGAGGATACGTTTATATTTCAGCAAGACAACGATCCAAAACACACAGTCAGTAAAATGAAGGAATGGTCATTGTACAATGTACGGAGACAATTGAAAACATCCCCTCAGCTCCGGATATAAATCCAATTGAACATTTAAGGTATATTTTGAATTTTAAGGTAAGAAAACACAAAATTTCTTCAAAAAATGTGCTAAAAGATGTGTTGTTAGAGGTAAGGGAAAAAATTAGGGATTCGTACTGTTTCTAGGTCAACGCCAATGAAGTGTGAAGACCGGAGCACACTCTGCCGCCAGGTTTTCGCCCCTTATTTCGGGTACCCACTTTAAAGAGGCTGTGTCTGCCCCAGGAGAGTCTCTATAACCTTGTGTCGCCCCCGGCCGACATAACAGAATAAATAATATTCTGCTACAGCCGGGATTCGAACCCAGGATCTGTAAAACGGTAGACTAGTGCTCTATCCATTAGACCACGCAGCTCCCTTAGATATAGTGAAAATTTTAATAATTTTAATTCGAATTTTCATCGGAAATACACGTTTTAGGGTATCCTGAATCCGAATAACCAAGTCCCGTAATAAGATCTGTGTATACGTGCTTGCGTGTGTGGTAAGTCAAGTCTCAAGACCTGATGAATTGCAAAGATATGAACCTGAAATTTCATATTTAAGACATCTATACGTCAGAGAAGTTACAGTAGCTTTCCATTAATACCGGCGAACCAGGAAAGATACTTTATACCATGAATTCTGCACCTTTTTACGATTTTCTCATAAACGGCTTTAACGATTTTGATTAAACTCATTATATCTATATGGATGACATTTTGATCGAAATATTCTGACAGGGCTTAAATGTCGATATTTTAAATTGCCTTCCTCTAAAGTAATTTAATTTCGCAGATTCGAAAAAAATTAACCACACCACCTTATTAGCATTGATATAAAATCGACTAAATGGACAAGTGGAATGAATTCG
Source organism: Piezodorus guildinii (assembly GCA_023052935.1). Lineage (NCBI taxonomy): Eukaryota > Metazoa > Arthropoda > Insecta > Hemiptera > Pentatomidae > Piezodorus > Piezodorus guildinii. The sequence continues at coordinate 38,873,707 of CM041296.1, read as the reverse complement.
ATAAAAAAACTAAAGGAGAAAAGAGCAAAAATATTAGGTTAGATAAATGTTTGTGTTTTTGGACCTAAGAACAGTATGATGGACTTAAAAAATACCCTTAGAAAGCTAAAGGTTTTAGACAAAATATTATCTTATAAACAAAATTGTAAAAGTTAATAGAAATGAAAAGCCGATAAAACTAACTAATTGTTATAATAATATAATAGATTATTTAATAAAACACATGTTTATATCAAAACTCAATGCTATTAATTCTTAAACCTTTTTTCATCGCTACCTATATTTTAAAATTCTTAAATTGATTTTAACAACAAAGGTAAGTGAGAGCCATGTGTTGCGCGCAACAGATTTTTATATTATATAGTGTTTATATTGGTGCCAATGATCAATAGATAGCACAGCTGTTATATATACAAAGCAAAAATTGATCAATTATAACAATTGAAAATTATGGAAGAATAGTTGACCATGGAAACAGTATAAAAGAGAAGTTTATTGGAGGTGCAGTATTTGGTAACACTTTAAATAAGTTTAAACACAATAAATTTGTCCCGACCTTATGGCCCAAATTTTAGCCATCTTCAGAGTGATTGAGTGAGCGGCATCACAACAATAAACAGCTTCCTAGTATTGTTATATTTCAAGTAAATATTAAAATTTCTATAGATGTCGAAATAACCAGAATCAAACTGGGGCATAGTGGTGTGAGACCACTTTTTTCGGGAAAAACACTTTGTCTACATTAGGCAAACACTATGGAGCCCTAATGTGAGGAATATAGGTTGAAAAAACTGTTGGGCAAGGATATCATTTTGTTCTGTTTACTTGAAATAAGGTATTTGTTTTGATTGGTCTCTAACTCTAAATATTGGTCTCTAAATATTTGTACAATTATCATAACTCTAAATTGCACTTAAATAGCATGCTGAACAGCTTGCATTCTAGTTACAATTATTTCTTTATCAACACTAAAACCCTTGAAGGCTCTTGGGCTCAGCAACATATAAAGTTTCGTACAGTTTCTGGGCCAACTGCCAGGTTTTCCCCCATTTTTGGGTACCCACTTTAAGAGGCTGGGTGTGCCACATAAAGGTCTCTATACACCAGGATCGCCCTACAACTGAAATAACAGAATAAATAATATTCCATCTCAGCCGGAACCTGGAGAACAGTAGACTAGTGCACTAACCACTAAACCATGTTACTATCCCGGTAATTATTGAAAATATCAAGTAATTACCTCACAAAGCAGTATACTGAATACATTAATTAAATTTTATAAAAACATTTTATAAACATGTTACGAAAGAAATTTAAAAATATGGTTCCTAAGAATTCATGAAACAGAAATATAAGTGTGCTAGCAAATAAATAAGAACACAACTTAACTATCAATAATAATAGAATCAATCTGTTAAAATTATGCGATAGGTGTCTTCTCACTGTACTCTTTCTATCTTTCAACAAGTACCGGTCACAATGAAAAAGTAATATACTTTATCAGCCATATCTCTAAAAATAAAAAAATAATAAGCAGTAAGGGAATTGTATATAGATATAATAGAATTATGTTGTTTTATGAAAAATAAAATATCTATTTGGAAAAAAAAACTAAAAAAACACTAATACACTGTTTATCAAGTACAAGAAACAGTGTACACATAGAAACATTAGCCTACTAATCATGTTTATCAAGTTGACATTGTGTATTGTGAAACATACATAATGAATGCCGCAATGGCCAGTTGGAGTTATAATAAAATAATGTTAAATGAAAATGGAACGTTACATGGTTTTGAACCTATAAAAATTTATTTTAGAAATAAAAACTCTTAACTCTATATAAAAAATAAAAAAAAAAAAATAGTAGGATAAAAAGTTTAATTTTTCCTTTTAATATAAGAGACAGATACACCATTTTACTTTTTTTTTTTTTGGTTTGACACTTTTTAGAATTTTTCCATTGAACTAATATAATGAGAAATCATATTTATGCGATGTTTACCATATTTTAATCATTTATTTTAACTATAAAAACCTGTACCACTACAACCCATGAAGGGTCTTGGGCTCAGTACATATAGAGATTCGTACTGTTTCAAGGCCAACGGCAGTGCAATGAGGTGATTAGGCCTTAATCACGCTCAGCCGCCAGGTTTTTCCCCAATTATTTTGGGTACCCATTTTATAGAGGCTGGGTCTGCCCCAGGAGGGTCTCCATACTCTAGGGTCGCCCCCCGACTGAATTAACAGAATAAATAATATTCTGCCTCAGACGGGATTCGAACCCAGGACCCGGAGCACAGCAGACTAGCGCTATTTTAACTATAGAATAATGATAATTCATTTAGGACCACATATTTATTTAATTAATAATAGAATTTTATTGTGGATTACAGAAGTATCCTAAATATTTTTGTAGAACCATGTTAGCAACTCAGAAGGTTATGTGGAATATTCTTGCATCTATCCCATTAAGTTACCCAATTACATTCAAGTATCCCATGCTATTCCTTCTTTTTCCTAAGAAACATGAAAACACTTTACGTTACAATTCTTTGTCCTTGAACAAGACCAACCCTCGAAAACCAATTATATGATATAAAAGCTACAGAAAAAGAAAAAAAAAAAAAAGTATACCTCCAATAACAAAACAAACTGCAAAAAAACATTTTAAAAGATACTGGCTTAAGAAATCAGAAGTGTAAAAAATCTTTCTGACTGAAACAGAAAGACAAAATTCATAAAAGCTTTGTTGCTGTCAATGTTAAACATTGACAAAAAAAAAAAGTCTAACATTTTACATAATTCTTCATTAAGTTCTAGGGATTGATTTACATTACATCTCCCTAAATTAGATGTATGAAAAAATATAATTAAAAACATTTAACGATTTTCTCAGTTAGCAAAGCAATTCTCTTTTCTAATGATAAAAGGAAAGTGAGGTAACCAACTAATTCATTTTAGACAAAATATAAAATAACTTTATATTGAATAATAAAAATATAATTTTAGTTATAAAGTAAATCAACTTAAATAACTAAGATAAAATTATACAAATGTCTAGATCAAGGCTCAAATCTGTAATCTGTAAAGTGATGTATATATTTAAAAACTTTTGTACATTTTAAAAATGTAATTGTTAAGAAAATAACTATAATAAGATAATAAAAGTAATTAATGTTTTACTTTTTTTTTTGGTAGTTTAAAATGACTGACATAGTTTTAACTATAATCTATAGTTACCTATGGGATTGCAAAGGAGCATTAAAAGACAGTTTTGATGTTGTTTACTTACACAAATACTTCAAAATAAAAAAAAACTTTTCAATAAAATTGAAATGCCATATTATTGTTCAGAATATGGTTTATATACACATTTACAAATTACAAGCAGAGTAGCTTAGCTGTTACTCAAGCCCCCAACATTCTGTAGGAGGTGGAACATCAGGATGCATAAATGGTGCTTCCAAGATTTTTTTCCCAGAATCATTAGAAACTATTAGATCGCCTTGTTTAAGAGCGAATGTGTGGGATACACGAGCCCACATACTGGGGCAATTGACTAGATGTTTCGATAATTCCTTCGGTTCAATAAACTCACTAGCATTGTAAGGACAAGCTACCTTTTTGCCCTGAAAAAAAAAAAATTATCCTTTAGAGTCTTTTACTTGTGGTATTTCAATTTCCTATAAATAATTAAATATAATGCAGTAATAAATTTACGTAAGTTCAAGGAAATATACAAAAACATCATAACTAAAATCAAGAAAGCATATCAATAAAATTTAATTTCTCGTAATAATATTTTAGAACTGATACAAAAATATTAATAACTTGAATCTTTTTATATAAATATACAAAACATTACTATTTATAAAAAATATTATACCCTTAGAATAGGTGAACATATGAAAATTTGACTAGGTATGATGTTGGTGATAGTTTATCACGCTTCTAAAAGTTTATCATAATTTCTATAAAACATCATCATTTATATTGTTTTAACTTTTATTATAAAAAATGTTTAATTTTTTTAATCAGATTTTTTAACTTTAAAAATCATGTTTTCATGATGTGTATATCACAGTCGTTTGTTTTGATATAACTTTATCATTTAGTTGTTTTTTTTTAAATGATATTACAGGATTTTTTAAAAAGTAATATGTAATGTTATAATCCAAATCTTTTTTTTTTTTTAATTATGCCTTCCTCTCTCCATAACTATGCCTTCACTCCCACAACTTTTCAACTACCTTTTTTCTCACCATGTAGAGCAGCCTTAAACAATATATAGGGGTAGAAGAAAAGATTAAATTTGCAGAGAATAAATGAGTTTAAAATAATTCAAATGTCCTTAGGAATAACAATTAAAAACAAAATCAAGTACTAACATCATAAATATATGTCATGTTCAGCTTATTTCTAGAAATAATCATGAAATGTAATAGTTCTAATAGTTCTATAACAAATATATGCATATAAGTGACCTATTTTTTTTTTTTTTTAACAACTGCAGTTCTGAGAAGTCTATAAACGAATATCCGCAATATTTTTGCAAACCTAGCAAGTTTATTGCAGTACCCCTCCTAATATTTTTCAGGTATCTTTCTATATCAAGATTAGTATCTTGAAAGATAGTCTTTAGACCTTAAATAAATTAATCATTGAGAGTAAGATCTGTCAACATTATATTCACCTTGTAGTTTTTGACACATTTACTAATGTGATACTGGAATTTCCTCCGTGACACTAAGTGGTTAGCATCAAAAGGGCAAACTACAAGAACTGAGAGGTCAACTGGTTCACAACTCATCTGAAATAAAAAAATATATATATATAAATTAAACTTTGAACATTAATTAACTCGGGACTTTCTTCTAGGTTGATACTAACCAGAGAAAAGGTTTATTTAAACAAGTGACAGATACCACATCAATGGATTAGAACATGTGGAATTGAGATGGAGCTAGAAGTCATGTAGGATAGAGTTGTCATTTTTTTATCATTCATTACAGATATAGATTTTGATGTATTTAAATGCAATATTCGAATATTACAATAGTTATGAAGTCTAATTAACTACAATAATTCAACTTTTAAGGCTCAGGGAACATAAGAATTATAGGTTATATTCAACGAATATACATAAAAATCAAAATATACTTACTGTAATTGCTGAAATAATATTAATTTAATAGTAGAGTAATAACAAACACCTAGAATCTTACAACAAAAATTACATTTTAACCTTCACCAAATAAAAAGCTCTAGACGAAAACAAAACATTCACAAACAAAATCAGAACGAATGATAAAAGAGCAAAGAGGTAGATTACAAACTATAAAAAGAAGTTAAAATAATGCATCTGGCATGTAAAACAGTTTTAAATTTTCTCATAAAATCAATAATTTTCCAATACCTTATTAGAATTTATTTCTAACCAAATTTGCTACGTTTTTTAATTTGGACTACGAGTTAAAAGTAACAACAATAAAATCTTTATTGAGGACGTATGGTCGACTGTTGAAATTATCATAAGTAGAAATGATTGGGAGCCAAGATTAAAATTAAAACCGAAACGTCAGCAAAATTA
>CM041296.1:36185996-36205087 GCA_023052935.1 Piezodorus guildinii | reverse complement strand
CTGCCTTCTCCACTACCTACTTGTATACCGATCTTCCGTTCCATTGTAAAATATAGTATAAATATAGGTATACATAAATTGGCATCCATCTGGTACCGTGTGATTCGAAACATACATGGATTTGGACGTGTACAATCTTATGTAGAATTTCGGAGTGTGTCATCTGTATTTTGTTTGTGTGTATATTTTTTTACAAAACCTTGAAGTTTTAATCTCTATGTTTCAATAGGTCTGAGTAGAGGTGTGGAGATAAGGCACCTGTTTTGTAAATTTACTAATGATCTCTTACATCCTCTGGTCTTATAGGTTTAAAAAATAAATCTACTAGGGATAAAGAAATAATTGGTTGAAGGAAAGTTTTTTTTTTTCTTATAAAGTTAGGTAATGGGTTTTTCCGGTGAGACTTATTAGCAGATTAATCCTTATATCTAAGGATGACATTTCCGACAGCTTTTCGATTAATGAATCCTCGACTTATTTTAACATATATGTCCCTTATAAGCCTTCTCGGATACATGGAGTTCTAGCATGATTAAAAGAGACATTCTAAATGGATAAAACGGGAAAGCTTCTCTCCTGAAGAATTTAGATTGGATCAGTACTTGTTGATTCAAAGCAATGAAATCGGGTCGCCTGAAACGACTCTAAAGATCCTATGACTTTATCTACCCTGAGTATTAAGTCTCAGTAGTGAACTACATACATGGAATCATTACTCTTGAAAGCCTGGAGACCGAAAGATGAAACTGTATTTTAAACTTAATTACGCCATATAATGCGACTCGCTGTTTCAACTTATGCAAGGTCCCTCTAATTAGTATATACCTTTCTAGACTGCACCGTTAAAGCTGAACTACTTTGGCCACAAAGTTAGTTGTTTTTGAAAGGAAGCGTTATTAATAACGGAATGGATATGCCATTTATAAATTAAAGGTTTGTTCGAAATTCGAAAATCGAGCTCGATTTTTAGGGCTAATAGGAAAGGATTTATTCCTGCATGTATGCGCACCCATCAGTTACTGCTCAGCTGTTTTTTGTTTTTTTTTCAGTTTATCCAATAAGTCCCCTCTTGATTCTAACATTTAGGTTTTCATTTCCGTACTGTCACATGTATAAAGACATCGCTATAAGATATATAATGTTTATTATATTATATCGATATAACGTTTATTATTTTATATCGATATAATGATATATACATACATATATATATATATATATATATATATATATATATATATAAACGACATCGCTAGGTTGGTGCTGCACCGCAAGATTGGTTTCTTACCTCATTTTTTTTTGTAGAAATAAATATTTTTATTCCTTATAATTTAAACAAAAATTGTTAGGTTGATTACAAAGGTTCATAATTGAAAAGTGTGAACCAAAACGGGAGTTGATGACCCAGTAGTTGAACTCCCTTAAACGGGTTCAATAAACTAAAAACGACAGTTATTATGAATTATAGTATCCACTCTAATATTCAGATAAAATTGTCGTGTCACCTTAATTTAAATCAGCTGCTTCGCACGTTTCTCCATACGCTGGTATACTATTTGTTGTATTTTACTAGCATACTATTTGTATCTTGTGATAAATATTAATATCATGGAAGGGTTTACAGTTATTACATACAATGATCTAGAGATACATTTGTTTGTACTTCAAAAGTACACTTTTTTTTTCTATAATGCGGCGTGCCGTGCCCCTGGAACATAACAATAATTATAATCTAAACCTTATAAGACCTTTTAAGATTAATTTATTTTTCTCTCTTTGTTCATCACGGTGTCTTGGTTTCGAAAATATTTTCTTTCTTTTTTTTCTATCTTCAATAATAACGAAATGTTGGGAGAATCACGTATATAATAATTTGTGACATGGATATATAGATGATTTTTTTTTTTTTTTTTTAATCGCGCTTTACTGATTCTAAAACTCTACACATTTTCTATATATTTCAAAATAACTTACTTATGGGCGTATTTATGGGTACATTTTTTTTCCTTCTCTTTTTTCTCCTTTTTATTATTTTTCGCGACTTTTTGGTTTAAAACACTAATAATTTTTTCTCGATCTTAAAAAATAACTGATTTATTAAATTAAATCGGCCGCCATTTGAAAAATTACCTGATAATATCAACGTGGCGAATTAAAAAAAAAAAAAAATTAGTTCAGTAGTTATGGAGAAATGCCGTGGACGACGGAGAAACGGATTTTTAAATTTAATATTCGGGTTCTACATATTTTTCTCAAATTTTGAGGGGTGGGGAAGTAATTTTTTTATTTGTATGTTGTTATAGGTTAATGTTTTGATTTGTTTTGTTTTTATATTTATTATTATTTAATTATATATCTATATATATATATATATATATATATATATATATATATATATATATATATATATATATTATTTATTTGTATTTATCTCAGTTATAGGTTGTTGTTTGTTTTCTTATTTTGTACATATATTATATTTTATTTATTTGACTTTATCATTGTATACTGTATTGTAATATACCCATTTTTTATAATTATTGTAGTAAATTATTTATTATTGATTATTGTGTTAGGCAGGCTAACAATAAGATAAGAAGTAAAATTTAAATTTAAATATCAGCTCCAATTTGATTGATTGTATGTTTACAAACATAGCATCCATTCTGGATGCTAAGTAAAAAGGGTGCTGGCAGGTACCTACCAGGTAAGAGATAAGTAAAAAGGGTAGGTATCTTTATACCTGGTCAGTCAGAGTTGGGGTTATGAGCTGAGAGGAGTCAGGAGTTTTGACTGGAAACTTGGAGAGTGTGGAGCAGAATATGAAGAGGGATCTTGGTTAGCCTGCATATTGTTTGTGTTATTTTTGTAAGTTATTATTATTATGATTAAAAAAGTTATATAAAAGATTATGTGCCTGATTGTCAAGAACCCATACTATACCCTGAGAGATAAATTGAGTTTTAATTAAGTAAATATTATGTGAAATGATTTTTTCTTAAAAGAATATTATTTTTTTTAAATAAGCATATTATATAATTTGGCTCCCAACTAGGTGTGGCTTAATTTGTTAAATATTAAGACCACGACAATCAGTGCACAATTTATAGTTTAATAAGTTTTTTAAGTGTTAATTGTGAGCAAACAATATGGAGGACCAAGGAACAAATAGTTATTTAGATAAGGTAGATTTGTTGAAGCAAATGATGATGATGATGGAAAAATTGGAACAAAAGATAGATAAATTTGGAACAGAAGTATTAGAAACCGTCACAAGTATTACAACAGAAATGAAAATTGATTCCCAGAAAAGAACATTCACTGAAGATGAAGAACACAATAATATAGAGCCTACAGACCAAGAGAGTGAAGAGTTTACATCAGAAACAGTAAGTCCTCATTGTACAGAAGAACCTCTATCAAAGACTGTACCTTCTAAAGATCTTACTGACCAACAGTGTGAAACAGAAACAGTAACTCCAATGTGTACAGTAGAACCTATGTTAATGACTAATCCTTGTAATGTTATGATTGAAGAGGCCCAGGACTTAATGACTAGCTCTATTGATATGAAGCAAAATGTCAACATCAAAGAAGATGAAATTTGTGAAATGAAATCCAGTGACACCAAGTGCTTAACTTTCAGAACTTTAATTAGTGCCTTAAGTCCCCAAAACAAACCCCAGGTGTTATTTTATAGGTTAAAAGTTTTAAATAATCTGAAAATAGGTTTGTCCATCTCCTATAATTGTTTGTTACCAAATGTAAATTTATTTAATGAAAACAGAGATGTGCCAACCGAGCATATCATTACCAAAATTTTAAAATATGAATTTTATAATGGTTACATGGTCTTAGACCATGTTAGGAAAAATCAGACACCATATTATTTTTGGACATGGCAGTCTTTATCCTTTTCCAGAGGATAAAAAGGGATGACTAGCGTTCCCTCCGTCAGATGAGCTAAAAAATGGGCAGTCTGAACAATGTTCAGATTGAACCATACTGGAATTATTTATAAATAAGTTATAAATAATGTAATAATTAGAATCACTCAAGTATTAAATTTTAATAGCTGGTCCAAATGTAAATCTTTTTCACAATAGTTTGCTTAAGTTTCTTGATATTTAAATTTACATACGCTCACAACTTCATTAGCTAAAAATTATGTTCAATTGTCTTATTGGTGTCTTGGCAATAGTAATATTTTGAATTTGTAACACTGTTATTTTGTTTATATTTTCTTTCTTAATTATTATTTTTTTTCATATGCACCTAGACCTGTTTGTGAGAAAAATTTGAGTATATAGTTTTTGTTGAAGAATTAGTTGGTTCTATATTCTTAATTTTACAGTGTGCTTGTATAATTTGTATGTGTATATAGTTATAGTATATTATGTCCCTAGTTAGTTTTAAATGTATCCTTCAATGTAAAATATTGTATATAAACTTAATTTATAAAGTATTGAAAATATTTGTAACAAAGAAGGTTTATTGAAAGAAATAATGTGTATATTTTAAAATAGTTATACTTGAAAAAAAAAAAATATTTCCTACAAAAATATTTTTTTTTTACCTAGGATTGGGGAGAAATGTAATATACCCATTTTTTATAATTATTGTAGTAAATTATTTATTATTGATTATTGTGTTAGGCAGGCTAACAATAAGATAAGAAGTAAAATTTAAATTTAAATATCAGCTCCAATTTGATTGATTGTATGTTTACAAACATAGCATCCATTCTGGATGCTAAGTAAAAAGGGTGCTGGCAGGTACCTACCAGGTAAGAGATAAGTAAAAAGGGTAGGTATCTTTATACCTGGTCAGTCAGAGTTGGGGTTATGAGCTGAGAGGAGTCAGGAGTTTTGACTGGAAACTTGGAGAGTGTGGAGCAGAATATGAAGAGGGATCTTGGTTAGCCTGCATATTGTTTGTGTTATTTTTGTAAGTTATTATTATTATGATTAAAAAAGTTATATAAAAGATTATGTGCCTGATTGTCAAGAACCCATACCATACCCTGAGAGTAAAATGAGTTTTTAATGAAGTAAATATTTATGTGTATTGATTTTTTATTAAAAGAATATTATTTTAAAAATAAGCATATTATAGTATATATTGTGTGAATGGGATCTTATATCACTATTACTAATGTTCATATAGAAAAAAATTGTAATATATCTAAATAAAAAAAAAAAAATTGTATGTTCGATTACAAAGATCCATTATTGAAAATAATTTCATTTTTAAATAATATAATATAATTTTTATTTTTAGCTGTGCTCTTTAGAGAAATTGGGTAGCTGTTACACATAAAATAAGAATCAATCATGTTTAATTACTTTCTGATAATGCATGTGATGATGATTGTAGCAAGTGATTCCCACGGAGTACATACTGTGATAGTACCAATTCACTTTTTAATTGCTGTATGCTCTATGAAAGTAGACTAAATGGAAAGGAATATAAAGTGTACATTTTTTTTTAATAGTTTGAATATAGAAGTTTGCGTAGGAACGCCGCAAGCAGTCACCAGATTCGATTGAATCAAACATTTAAACTAGGCGAGGTTTCCACCAGTGCTGTTTGATTGTCTCTAGATTATTTATAGTGAGTGCCCCAGAGTATTGGATCTCAATCAAATCCGGAATAGCTGGATAAACTTAAGGTCATTTTAGTCTATACATGTGGCTTAACTTTATATTATGTCACTTGGTTTAATTATATCTTACTTTGTTATGTGAAGGTGTTTCTAAATACCTTCATGCCATCAACTCCCTCGTCTTATGACCCGTTAAATTTAAAAAAATTATCTTCTGGAACTTCAACGTATCGTTAAAAACTATTAACTTCTTGTTCTCGTACCACAACGAATTCCTTGACAACTTCGAAGTGAGAGGTTTTTTCATGTTATTAAAGCTCTTTTGATCCCAGTAAAGTAATTTAGAAAAATCTGGTACGCACAACACTCGACTTTCACTTCCTTCTGTTGCTAAAATCAATTTAAGAATTTTTAAATACCGTAAGAGATGAAATAAGGAATAAGTTTAAGGAATTAATTTAATTGGTGTTCGATAGAAACATGTGTTTTATTAAATAATATATTATATTATTATCTAAAACAATCAGTTAATTAAACCGTTTTTCATCACTCCATTACATTCTACAACTTTGTGTAGAACATATTATTTTTTTCTAAAGTTATAAGCTTTTCAACGGTATATTATTGATATATATTATGGTTCATATCTTAAAAACAAAACGAAAATTACATTTAAAAATATCTTTGCACTTTTGTCTTTTAGTTGATTGTCAAATTCGTTCGGGGAGCCCGTGGCTAAGCAGCTAGCGCACTAGTCTCTCATGCTACAGGTTGTGAGTTCGAAACCCAGTCCCGGTGGGCTTTTATAAGGATGTAATTTAAAGGAGGATTCACTCACAGCCTTTCCCCCGGGTATGTGAGACCCGTCAGGCAAATGGTGGCCACTCACAAAATTAGGCGTAGGGAGTGATGACCCTACACTACAAAATGCTTTGAGAAACGTGAGTGTTATCTCCCAGGAGATTACACCGCGAGGCCCAGGCCTACACTGCCTGTCGCGCCACTGGAAGAAGAAGAAAATCAAATTCCTTCAACTTGTGTATATAGCCATTTTTTATCAACGCTGATAACATAAAATGGTTAATTTTTTTCGAATCTACAAAATTAAATATACTTTAGAGGAAGAAAAGACCCTTTTGCGGGACTTGGTCATTTGAACTCAGAGGACCCTAAAACGTGTATATTTGTTGAAAACTGTAATTCTAAAATTTTAATGATCGCAATACTTTAGCTTACTATTTATTTCATATATAGGCAAGTGAAAGTAAAATGCCTAATTATGTTAGATCTCTTATATGCGAGAAGTATTACATAGATTCATTAATTTTGTAATAGATTAGCACTATGAGGATGACTAAAAATACTCTGATTATATTATTCCGATTATCAGAATTCTAAAAATTAACGAAGGACCTTCTATTGTAAATGTCTCTAATCTGGCATTTCATTTTTTTATTTTTTTTTATTTAGAGAAAAATCATTTATAATACTAAGTAAATCCATAGGTCTACAAGAGTCTACGATTTTTGCTCACTAAAAAAATACCTCCTTATTCGTCCACGGAATGTAAGTTCATCCAAATATGAACGTATGATTTGATAACTTTGTGAATGTTTTTTACCTTTCCTATAAGATTTTCTGAGACAAATAAACCTGACATTTTGATTGTATCCATTAAGTAAAAACAACAATTATATTATATATTGCTGTATATATAATTAAATGTAACTCATAATTTTCATGAAGAGTAAGACTATCGAACTAGACTTTGTATTTGTCAGTTTCCTATGCGGCATGGTCTGTCCAAATCTCCAGCAGCATCATTCGTAACCCCTACGTTATATGAAACAGAAAAATAAATCATTTTAAAAATGAAAAGAAAAAATAAGATTAGTGAAACCATTGATCGTTAATAGTCTATGTGGTGCAATTTAGTGAAATTCTTTATTCCACTTCCTATCTTTCTCTCTCTTTTTTTTTCTCAAAAAAAAAAAAAAAGAAGATGAAGGTTTTTATACAGATATTATGCGAATCAACTTTTAGTCTTTTATTTCTAGCTAAAAGGCATAAGAAAAAAAACGGAGATAAGTTTCCTCCTTACAATTAGCCAGTAAGCTTTTGGGTTTTGTGCAGGAAATGGAAGTAAGAAGGTTTAATATATTTATCGTTCCACCATCCATAAGAGGCTTACCGCGCCAATTATTCAAGGATCGGAGTCTCTTTCAAACTGTTTAATGTCCCTTCAAAGATCCTTCAAAACTTCGCTGAGTATTTTATTGCTGAAAAAGGTATATCATAGCTTTTCATAACGGCAAATGGTTAAGTAAACTTTTTTTTTTTTTTTTAAATTTTTTTATTGATATTTACAATTGTACACAGTACAACAAGTAAATGAGCTATTTACAGAACATTGGCTTGAACAAGTCTCGAGAAGAATCTACCCATTAGTAGCACTTCAGAGTTTATTTGGTAAGCAGGTCTCTAGGCCACCGTCTTTTCAGACCCCTCGGAGGATTATCGGGATTAGATGCTGATGAGAGGATACGGCCAAGCGGGTTTGTATGGGCGGGTAATTTGGAATGAAAGGAAGAGTATCTTTTTTGGGCAATTTCTGCAACGAGTGCGATATTCAGGTCTCTATGGATGAGTTTGTTGGTAACAAAGTAAGGAAGGTCTAGGATTTGTCGAAGGATTTTGGATTGCAAGGATTGGATGCGGGAGGAATTCGATGGTTTAGTAGAGCAACCCTAGCTCTATGCCTTAAGTCCAGATAGGTCTAGTAGACTGGTTGTGTAAATGAGTTTTTTGAAGTAAAGATCTCTCTTTACTCTCGTTTTGATCGTTTGTCAAGTAAGTGTTTTAATAGTCGATATCTAAGAGCAGTTTCTTCAACACTGTAATAGAGTACAGTATCAATATTAATATTATTTTTGTGTGGTAACAAGCCACAAAACCTTATCGCTTAGCATTAAGTAGCAGGGACGAGCAGTGGAAGAAGTAAGAAGAACTGCCGCTTGAAGACTTTCTGACGTCAGCTCTTGTTTAGCTTTGCGCCTTATGCTGTTGAAGACCACACTTATCCCGTGGAAATAATCTTTAACAGCCAATCGGGCAGCGTAGCGCTGACAAGAGTTTTTGCCCCTATACGCGGCCATCTAACGATATGGGTGAACCATCGACTTCGACGGCCATGATAATAGAAGAGGCTAGAGGCGAGAAGCGCCCGTCAAGTGGAGCTGATGAAGCGGGATTTGTCCAAGTTTCAAAGAAAAATTCCCAAAAACTGAGGACAGTCGCCGGGCCTCCACCGACACCTGTCTCTAACCAGTTTGCGCCAATTGCTCCCACTCAGTCAGGCAATGATCAGCCCAAGAAGAGGTTACCGCCACCAGTTATAATCAGGCCACCACTGTCGCAACCCATTCTCAGAGCGACTCTCTTGGAAATGAAGATCACAAAGTTTACTACAAATACCTCGGCAAAGGAGACGAGGTTATACTTGGATAATGATGCCGATCACTATGCCGTGGTAAAACTATTCCGTCGTGATGATAAGGTGCAATTCCACACCTATGCACCTCGCGGCACCAAGAGGACAAAGAAGTTTGTGGTTCACGGCTTCGATGTTGACAGTGATTTAAATATGTTCGCCACTGAAGTGAAACAAAGGCTGCCAGGATTCGTGATGGCCAAGCGCCTGACCAAACGACAAGGAGAAGTGACCTACCCGATTGAAGCCATCTTGCTCATCACTGAGCCTACGGTAAAAATCGAAAATGTACAGGCTCTTCGCCATGTGAACCAGGTTAGATTTAGGGTAACCCCCTTTAAAGAAGATAAATGCCCAGCACAGTGTCGAAACTGCTTAGAGTTTGGGCACACCATGAAATACTGCGGGAGGACAGTAAAATGCCCCCGGTGCGCCCAAACTCATGAAGAAAGAAGCTGCCCACGACTTGCACCAATCAAATGTGCCAACTGTAGTGGAGCCCATCATGCCTCCTCCAAAGAGTGTCCCCGCCGGCAAGAACTGCTCCAGATGAGAAAGAGGACAATTATAAATGTAGCAGCCCCTTCAAGTAAGACAAGTAGGCTAGTCAACCCTAACTTGGCTTTCACTGAACTACTTGGCGGACCCGCCGGGCAGCAACAGCAGCAGCAGCAGCTACAGAGAACATCCCCAACATCGCATCATGAAGAAGCTGAACCAATGACAGCACCCGCTCACTCCTCAACACCGCAATTCACATTAAATACACAAGCACATCCAAGCAATGCTCTATTCAACGCCCAATTCGCAGAGATGATGGCAACTGTTCGAGAAATGATGAAGATGCTGACGAAGATCATCGCTAAGCATTATGACTGAGCACTTAGTTATTTCCTATAATATTCGAGGCCTACTACTGAAGAAGGCTGAAATAGAACTCCTCCTGCAGCAGCACCGGCCATCGGTGGTGGCGCTGACCGACACTATACTACCCACCTCTGCTTCACTGTATTTTCAGGGGTATATTGCATACCGGGAGGCTTGTCAACCCGGGGCTAACGAGGCCGTAGTGATTCTGGTTCGAGGAGATATCCCATCGAGGTTGGTACCAGTAGCTTCTACAGAGGGTACTCATATAGTCACAGTAGATGTTCGATTAAAACAACGTTTTACTTTCTGTTGTGTCTTTAGGAGACCAAGGCTATATTAACATCTATGAAGCTATTGCTGCAGCACGCCCTGGATAAGAGTCGGTTTGTCATCTTAGGGGACTTCAACGCCCGGCACACTGCCTGGCTGTGCGGTAGCAACAATCCGATGGGTACCTATATCACCAAGACCAGGATGGCTGTCTTCCACCCCGGAGTGCACACCTTTAGGCATGCGGCCCGACCTGACTGGACATCCACACTTGACCTACTCCTGACCAGGGACCTTCACACTGTTACTGAGTGCCTAGCGCTCCCATACGGACCGTCGGACCACCGGCCTGTGCTATATGCCTTTGAGGGAACTCCAGCAACACCACCCGCGAGCAAGTTCCTCTTCCAGAAGGCCGACTGGAAAGGATATAGGGCTAGTGTGGATGATACCCTACCAAAGATACAGTACTTAAGAACTGTTAAAGAGGTGCAGAAGGCGATCTCGGATATCACCACCACCGTCCATGTATCAGCCAATCTTACCATACCAAGGTTTAGTCCTCAGCCAAACGCCTTCAGGAAACCACCGAGTCACATTCTTGCTCTCATTGCACAAAGGAACAACCTGAGGAATATTTTCCACCGAACTTGTGACTACAGCTTGAAACCGGCCATCAATGCGATGACCCGGCAGATAGCCAGCCTCATGCGTGAATGGAAGACTTTCCTATGGCACGAGCAACTCCGTAGGACTCATGATGATCATCGTCAGTTCTGGAGACTTGTGAGGTCACACGTCACTAAGAGGAAGAGTGTACACCTTACATCAGGTGACACCCTATTATCCCCTGAGGAACAGGCTGAACTCTTGGCCGATTCTTATAAGGCGAGGGAAGATGATCGGCTGTTAAATGCTCCCACACTTCCTGCGGGAAGACCAACGTCCCCTAATGAAAAGAGGATATTCTCCACCTTCGGACAGCTTGAGTCGGTACTACGACGCACCAAGGGTAACAAGGCTTCGGGACTGGATGATATTCCGTATGTACTATTGAAGATGCTACCTCGGAGGGGTAAAGCCTTCTTATTAAACATTTTTAACTCCTGTATGCGGATCTCATACTTCCCCGATGACTGGAAGCAAGCGATCATAGTGCCGCTACTTAAGCCTGGGAAGAATGGAGACTCACCAGAGCATTATCGGCCTATCAGTCTCCTTTCGCATATGAGCAAGGTGTTCGAGAGGCTGATCCATCACCATCTGCTAGAGCACTGCAGTGAGGAGTCCATCATTCCACCAGAACAGACCGGGTTCTCACGAGGCGTAGCCTGCGATCATCATTTAGTGAAACTTCAAAGGCACACCATAGAGCGTATGACGAAGAACAATGAAGCCACGGCGTTCATCTCGCTGGACTGCACACAGGCGTTTGATTGTGTATCCCACGAGTTACTGCTTCGCCAGTTGGAAGACTATCGTTTTCCAGCTTCATTATGCCGATTGATCAGAAGCTACTTAAGCGGGAGATCCTTCGTCGTAAGGGTAGGCGATAAATTGTCAACTTCAAAGGACACCATTTGTGGGGTTCCTCAAGGTTCTGTATTGGGACCACTATTGTTTGTGATCTTTACAGCAAAAGTGATCTCAATGAAGCACCCAATGGCACTGGTAGCAGCCTACGCCGATGACATTGGCATCTATGCTTCTAGTATGAGACCGAAAAGGGCTCTCACCCTGGCACAAGGAGCATCGACCACTATTGTAGATGAGCTGAAGGAGATTGGCATTAGGGTGAACCCGAAGAAGACAGATGCTATTGTCATGTCGTTCCAGAAGGGGAAGAGCGCTTTGCCCACTGATTTTAAAGTGAACGGAGAAACACTGCCAGTCTCTAATTCAATCCTCTACCTGGGCGTCACTCTAGATAGGCACCTCACCTTATCTAGTCACGTCCGGGAACGACTCAAACTGGCCAGGAGAAAGAGCTATAGACTTAATCATCTACTCACGTCACCTCAGCTCTCACTGAGGCTGAAACTACAGATCTACAAGGCTATAATACGTCCGACTATGCTCTATGGTGCGCCCTTGATGCGGCATCTGTTTAAGTCCACTCTCAAACAATTACAGACGTTCCAGAACTCCATCCTTCGGCGGATTGTCAGAGGTACCAACTTACAGAGGGCCAGAAACCATATCCTTCATCAGGAATTAGTATTGCCAACAGTGCCTGAATATATCAGCCGGAGGCACATTAAATTTTTTGATGGGCTGAAGGCCTGTGCTAATCCATTATTTTCTGATATCACCCCACCACCCAAGCCTGGGAGGTGGCAAGGATCACTACCTCTCGTTGACGTTGTCGCCGAGGGAAGGAGTTCGGACTATGTCTGAACTCAATTTATTGCCAAAACCCTGAAGAATGGTCCCTCCCATTTTGCAATGGATAAATAAAGGCTTAGAAGAAGCCCTTGAAATATTACTAGTGCATCCAGCGCATATAGCAATCCTCTTTAGAATACCTCCGGGTAACAGAAGGACAAATCTGACAGCTATACATATTATATTTGTATTTGTATTTTGTTTGAAAATAAAACCAGAGGGTAAGAAAAAAAAAAAAAAAAAAAAAAAAAAAAAAGCAGTTTCTTGTCGTTTAAGTCAAGTTTGTATAAGAATTTGATGTAAGACGTTTGTCAAGATGAAGTCCAAGGTATCGTATTTGTTCAACAGTGAATGGGGTATGATTAAAGGAAACAACTGGACAGGAAGTCAAGGTTTACGTCGTAGAGTGTAGGTGATTTGGTGGGATTTATTTTGATTCTCCAATTGTGATACCATTCTGCAATGGCGGATACATGGCTCTGTAGGAATTGGAAGCAACAATAGGATCATTATTCACGGATAGCTCGCAAGTGTCATCAGCGTAAGTAGAGAGGCCTGTGCTTGGATTATGATTAACTTTAAAGGTTCTATCTGTAAGGTAGGAACGGATTATCAGGAAATATGTCTGGGAGAGGAATTTGAGGAGTTTGTTGAACAGTCCTGGATGCCAAACTTAAGTAAACTTAAATCAATGATTTATATGTCTTAAGAATAAACTTTTATCTAATAAATATTCATTCGTGCACACCAAACAAGTTTCAATTTATTATTTGCGGCTTTCGTTAGTCTCTATTATCATCGATGTTTTTATATTTCAGATAATATTTTTCTCTAAAATCTTTAGCTTTAAAAAAGTGTATCATTTGTCTATTAAAATATCTATTATTATATTTTAAAAAACAATTTTTTTCTTCTTTGAGGTCTATTGTCATCTTTTTTTTTTCAGAATTTATATTTATTCATATCTCCCTAGCATTTATATTGATGATCAGTTATTTAATTTGATACATTAAAATCATGAGATGATATTCGTATGCATATGAAATCCTGTAAGCTTTTGGTCAGTGTCTTGACATTTTCAACTATAACTGCTGTTTTACAGTGCATGGGGTCTCTGGTGATTTAGTAACAAAACTAAAACGAATTTTGAATTGCTTATTTTTGGGATATCCAGGCACACATCTATTACTCAATTTTTCTGAGAGTTGAAGCGGCTTAACCTTTCCTACCGTTGTTCTTCCTGGCTTTCTTCCTCTACCAAGTTCTGATCCCACCGAACAGCTTTCATTTGATCGTTCTTAATCTGATCTGCACCACTATAGCGCTCCATTCCTTCTTTTATCCTAAACTAATGATATCCCGTCTATTCTGCAGGATTAAGACCAAATATTATTATAATTAACTTTTAAGAAGTGAATTTTTGAGATGTGATTTATTTTAAAAAAAGTAAGTATTAAAGTTCCATTTTTATATAAAAACTGCATATTTTTTTTAGTTTTGTATGACGTATTTTATATTGAATAATAAACCTTTGTAATCTATCAAAACAAATTTCTCCCCTCCTCTCCCCTATAGAATTTGAGGGCTTACGTTTCAAGATACGCAGAACCTGAATAACAACTAAAAAAAAAAAAAAAAATCTGTTTGTCCGCCGTATGCTGACCGCGGCATTTCTCCGAAACTACTGGATAAAGTTTTTTTAAATTCGCTACAAAAATACTAGGGCATCTACCGATGATTCTAACTCCGAGATTTTGATATCAGTGGATTAAACCATTTTTAAAATGGTGGTCGATTGAAAGTGATTTAATTAAATAACTCAGTTATTTAGGAAGATATAGAAAAAAATTATCAGTGTTTTATAACAAAAAATACGTGAATAATTATTTAAGAGAACAAAATAAAAAGAAACAAATTTTAACCCATAAATAAAGTCATAACTCAGTGTTTTTTTTAAGATAGAGAAAAATATGTAGGAAGTTTTAGAATTTAAATACGCTTAAAAATATATATGCTTGTAACTCCGTTATTTTCGAAGATAGAAAACAAATTAATCAGTGTTCCTTAACAGAAAAACCGCGAATAATTAGCAAAAAATTGAAAATTTACCCATAAATACGCCCATAACTCAGTTACTTTTTAAAGATAGAGAAAACAATTATAAGTTTTTTTAACCAAACAATTGTTAGTAATTAAAAAAAAGAGAATAAAAAAAAAGGGGAAAAAAAAGGAAATTTTACTTATAAATATGTCCTTAATTCAGTTAATTGTGAAGATAGAAAAAACATTTATTAGTGATTTTATAACCAAAAAATATTAAACCATATTAGGAAATAATAAACCATTGTGTAGAAAATTGGAGCGTTTTTTATTTTATTACTAGCTGATCCGATAGGCGATGTCCTGTCTTAACTATAACTTAGCGAAAACGGTCAAGCCGTGTGATGCGATTTCCGACGAAAAGGGGATTCATATTTATATATGTAGATCAAGAAATTACCTTAAAACATTTAAAAAAACAATTCTAAAATATATATATAGATTGTACATTCTTATGGGATTTATCTCTCGAGTTATTTTGTTTGTTAATTTTTTTTGTTTCACTCTATTGTTTATGGTTATTTTTACTCCAAGGCTCTAAAGTTACCTTTTCATTCTTGCAATATTATTCTAAAGGGACTAATAAATAAAGAATTATTATTCTTATATAACGGTTCTTTTTCTGCATTTTTTTCATTGGAGTTACTTTGCCATACAAGTATTGATCCAGTCTTCCAGGAGGAATGTAGAAATAAGGGCAAAGATAAGTAAAAATAAATGAAAACAAAAGAATGATATCGATGGAAGGAGGGGGATAGTGTGTTGTGTAGAAGGAATGATCTGTGGGAGACAGATTCTAAGTGGCTTAGACAGAGATTGAAATCAAGCATGGGGTACCCCTGTCGAGAACTGACTCGCATCCTATACCCTCCTCCTCTGCAATCTTCTCTTCAGTACTCTTCCATCTGAACTAACTCCACCCACTCCAACTATCTCAATTACAACATGCCCTTTCAATCTCTTCTAGAACTTTTATTAATGCTCTCAGAAAATTTATTCCTTTGTTCATCTCTTGTAAGTACTCAATAAAGCATACTGCTATCTCTTTCCCTTTACTTTATTGATCTCTCAAAAAAAAAAATGTTGAAACACACGACTTACCCCGTTGTTAAAATCAATGTAAGAATTTTTCAGTCAAGTTAGACTTGAATAAATGTTGTTATTGTTTTGGTTTTAAGGGCAAAAAACTGCGAGTGGTTATTATTGCCCAAAACATCTTCAGAATACGATGGTAAGAACTTACCTATGAAGGAGAATAAAAAAAAAAAAAAAATTATAATAAATAAAAAAAAAATAATAATAATAAATGTGAATGTGAATTGAATAAATGTTAAAGAAATAAATTAAATTTCGATGGAAATATGTGATTATGATAAAATAATTTAACTATAGAAATTATTATCTACAACAACTACTCAAGTTTATAAGTAGTTTTTGTATTTATGCTTTAGGTTTTACATCTTTGTTTATAAGATATATTTTTTTCTCAAATCTTAAGCTTTCCCACGGTAAATTATATATGAATTTTACTCTTGCTGAGTTCAAAAACACAAAAATTATCTTTAAAGTATATGTTTGCTGTTTCCACCTGTCTTTGGTTATTAGATTCGTTCATTTCTTTTTTTTATCATTGCTTATAGGAAATATATTTCAATATCAATTATTATTATTATAGAAGAGTAAATATAATTATGAATGTAATAATTGGAACTATCTACTTCAATTTTTACAATTAAAAAAAATATATATGTATATATATATATATATATATATATATATATATATATATATATATATATATTTAATTTCTATCCTGGATAATATTTTTTGTAGATTTATAAAAACATTAACTAATTCAAGAATAGAATTAGATGAAGTTTACTTTAGTCTGTTTCATAGATACATTTATTTAGCAGTAAACATGTTGAAACAATTTTTATGTAATATTGAAATATAGAACATTTTTTAACAACAATTGACGAAATGATTCTTATATATGTGATATACATAAATAAGGGTGCATCATTATATGACCAATATTATAGTAAAATATGGAAATATTAGTAAGTACAATTTCAATAAAGTTGTTTTAGAAACAGATTTTAAATATAATAGTGATGATTGAATTTTAAATTGTTGATAATATTTGTTGTTGTTTTTTGTAGTAGTTGTTTATAATATTAAATCGTATTTTAGATGATTTTTGAATAATCTGAAAATGAGGCAATGAAATTTTTATAATTAAGTTTTATTTATGTTCTAATAAATAAAAATATAAAGAAAGAGAAGAAAAAAATATATTTCATATTTTCTAAAAGCTCCTAAATTATACGTACTTTAGAAGAAGAAAATTTAAAATATCGGTATTTAATGCCTGTCAGACTAATATAACCAGATGGAAACCTAAAATATATTAAAAACCTTTAAATTTTTCATCGACTTAGTGTGTTTAATCAATATCGTTTGGCCAATTTTTGAGAAAATCGTACGACTGTTTGCTTTCGTGCTTGACTAACCATACACGCCCACAGAGACACAGACCTTTTCACGCGACTTGGTTATTTTCGCTGAGAGCACCTTAAAACTTTCATTTCCTTTTAAAACTGAAACTCACGATTGCAATACTATCCCTTACTATTACTACAATAATATTCCACTTTTGCGTGTAAGATAATATTTTTTCCCCGTTTCCAACGGTATATTATTCGTCTATAATACTGTTCTTTTTAATCAAAAAACCAATAATTTGATAATATATTTCATATTTTCAAATCTACAAAATTAAAACTACTTTAGAAGAATTTTTAATATCGTTATTTAAGCCCTGTCAGATATTTTTTTTTTAAACATAATTTATTGAAATTTACAACTGTACTCAAAAAAATACATCAAGTAAATATGATATTAGAAAAATGACATGGAAGAGACTTGTAGAAGAACTACCCAATGGTAGCACTCCTGTGTCAGATATTTAAATTTTACATCGATTTAGTGAGTTTAATCAATATCGTTAGGCCCATTTTTGAGAAAATTGTAAAAAGGTGCAAAATGCATGGTACAAAGTGTCTCTTGTCGTTCGCTGAGCTTAATGAAAAAGTTGCTGTAACATAGCTTTTGTCATAAGTATGAAATTTCAGTTTCGTACGACTTTTTCCCTTACTATTACTACAATACTATTCCACTTTAGCGGGTAAGATAATATTTTCTCTAAAATCGTTCCGTTTCCAACGGTATATTATTCGTCTATAATACTGTTATTTTTAATCAAAAAAACAAAGTTTATATTTTTTTTAAATGTTATTTTCTTTTATCCTTAAGTTAGTCATCAAATTCGTTCAACTTGTATATTTAGCCGTCCTTTATCAATCTCATTAAGATCAAGATTAATCTTTTGGAATGTACAAAATAAAAGGTAGTTTAGAGGAAGGAAATTTAAAATATCGGCATCTAAGCCCTGTGAGACTATTTCAATCAGAAACCTACATGATATGAAAGCCGATTAAATTTTACATCGATTTAGATAGTTTAATCAAAATCGTTAAGGCGATTTTTGAGTGGCCCTTCTGGTGAGCCGATTTTGATGAGAAAGTTACTGTAACATCTCCGGAATAGACGCTCTTAAAATATGAATTTTCAGATTTAAATAACTTATGTTTTCCGCGCTAGACTTACCACATACACACACGCGGACACACAGACCTTTTTGCGGGACTTGGTTATTTGGACTCAGGGGACCCTAAAACGTGTATTTCCGTTGAAAACTGGAATTATAAAATTTCGTGTGAAGGTAAATACAATAAATACTTGAACAAATTGACATGTTACTTTTAAAAAAAATTTCCTGTTAAATAAGATTTAAAATGTATGTGTCTATAATTTGTATAATTTCGTCTATATGAAACTGTAGAAATGTCAATATGTATTGAATCTAAGACCCTTCATATTTTGTGGAGGTACAGGTTTAGAATTCGATGCAGAAGTAAATCATTGTTTATAACACATCATTTTGTTGCACCTCTACGCAACTTCTACGCTCAGTTTTATATCCACCGTTATTAGAAAAAAAAAATATAAAGGATGTATAGTCGACTGTAGAAACTATTATAGGTGGAATAATCAGGAGTCAGTCTTTTTCTAAATATTTTAATTTTCCGACGCTCAGTAGGCTAAATCCCCAATTTAGTTGGACAAAAGTCAAGTCAAAAGTTTGAAATTTTCCAGTGGTTCACCTTTTTTTTTTTAGTTGGCAAGACTCTTTAATACTAATATTTCTCGCCATACCGTGTTTATAAATAAAAAGTAAATGAATGAATTACTCCTGCTCGCACAAGTGCCTAATAACCGGCAGTGGAATTATCTATTCGATGGTCA